>JAIEZT010000084.1:21509719-21522219 GCA_019594935.1 Periophthalmus modestus | reverse complement strand
TGTTGAATTTAGCAGGGTTGCTATGTTGTTAAGCATAAGTCATGAAATTAGGTTAAGATTACATAAACCTAATAGACCTTTACTTTATGTCTCTCTATGGCATTATATATCACCATATATTCCAGAATAATCACTGATATAAAAAAAAAAAACTACAAAAACCTGTATGTTCTCACTGTGCATATTTGTACAGTCTATTATGTCAAAGAAATGTAACCATTAACTCAGAGTTTACACAAATTGAATACAGGGAAAAGTACCCTACAAATGTTCTGGCATACACTT
Organism: Periophthalmus modestus; assembly: GCA_019594935.1. Classification (NCBI taxonomy): domain Eukaryota; kingdom Metazoa; phylum Chordata; class Actinopteri; order Gobiiformes; family Gobiidae; genus Periophthalmus; species Periophthalmus modestus. The sequence continues at coordinate 21,521,934 of JAIEZT010000084.1, read as the reverse complement.
TTTAAGCAATAAAAGAATAAATGATGCATCATAGCTCACATTACTCTTTGCTGTCTATTGACTATGTTTCCATTGTATTACATCAAGAGACCATTGGTAATATTACTTCCTGAATTGTTACAAAAAAACTCAACTTTTTTTTTTACATTTTAGCTACAGCTCATGACGCCAGCTGTTCAAACTAGTGTCAGCACATTGTCTAGGATCTCAATCACTAAGTCCTCCTTACAGAACCTGACCTGTTCTCTCTCTGACTCACATACCACTGTCATACTGGTGGGAGGACAAGTGCAAGCGCTGGGAGAGCAAAAATACTTCCAGAGAGGAGGAGATTTGACATTTTCCCTTTGGGCTAAGCAACAAACTGGGAGGAGGAACTCTAAGTACCACGATGTCATCCAAGTCGTGGAAAAAGTGATGGCGTCCACTGTATTTGGGGTGGGACAGTAAGGAATTTTAGGGAAACTTTGACAACTGGACAAAGCCTCAAATTCGCCTCCAAGTTACTGCATGGCATTTTTGGCAAGTTAACAAAGATGTAATTATGCACTACATTTTGGTTATGGAATGCCAGTGAAAAGAATGGTACAAGGAGACCGCAAATTGTTCTTACTTTCCAACTTTTGCAAATGTTGGTTTATGGTGAGCCACAGAATTTGAGTAAATTCATGGAGGAAAAGTGAAAATGCATTCCCAGAGTGCTTTTAAAAAGGCTCTCGGACTAGAATGGCCTGATTAACAGTTATATATGTGCACAGCAAGAGAGAGGTAGCAGGCAGCAGAACATTTGGAAAAATAATTAAAAAACAACTTGACAGTAAAGCATACAAGACATGCGCTGTCAAAATTGATGTAATATGGTTATCATAACATGACAAAAAGGCAATTAAACTGAAAGGTAGCTAGGGACGTTTCAACATGTTGTCAACAAAGAGCACTGTAAATAAACTATCTCTGTGGTTTGGTAAAGTATTTAAACACTGGGGCCATGCAAAATGGCTTTTTTGCAGTTGTTGGGGAACAAAGTGCGTCTGTACTTACACTGTGCCTTCAAACCAAAACTAGGAGAAAAACTTATGACTTTTTAAAGATGGTCCATATTGTTTAAAACGTCTGACATTTGCATGAAATATAAGCTGGTAAATGTATAGATAATGAGATTAAGCCTCATTAAGGTGAACCAAGCCAGGTATGAACACACAAGAGATATATCTAGCAGGTACTAGCAGCTGATGTGGATGAGAAAAAATAGATAAGCAAAACATAGCACCTCTGAAACTTTACAAGGATCTTCCTGCACCCTCCTGGGTTGTGTCATGGACTTTAAATAAATCCCCACTAAAAATACAGACAGGACAGTGAGAAGGGATGTGCAAGAGTTAGTGCCAAGTGCCTGGTGTCTTCCTGAACCCCCCTCAACACACAGTTCTGCGTCAACGGTGCCATCCGCTCTATAGCCAGCATCCTGTAAACACATTTTTGTGGCCAGAAAGTAAAGTTTAAGGATCTTTTTTCAGAAAGATTACTAAAGTCTTAAGTCCAGCGGTCTCTTGTCAAAACATTGGCAATCTGTTGCACAGTCAAGAGTGATTGGAACAGAGGGAGATTCTCCATCTGAGCGTTCCCTATAAACGAATATGACAGGTTACACAAAACAGCAGTTGCCATCCAATCACATAGCAGAATAAATCAGATGTGTATATTTTACTGTTGAGAAATGAACTTATCTCTGTGTTCCAAATAAACAGTGTCTTGTTCTTTGGCTGTGATTATTCGTAAGATTTATAGTTCATTCAGAATAGCATTTGACTTGAAGAAGTTGGAGTGAACCCAAAGTATAAAGACACTGTGAAAAAGAAACTTAAAGAAGACATACTGCGCTTGTGTCTGCTACATAGTAAAAATCTATGGCACCCATGGATCATTATCTTATCATTTGGAGTTTTTAAATTACAATATTAATCTAAAACGAACAAAAGTCAGCTGAACTCAGCGTTAAAAAAACTTTGGTGTGCAATGGGTGGTGGTATCGCTGTAAACGTCATCACAACAAAGTGCCATGCAGCTGTTGGCACCTCCAATGGATAGCTGCAGATCACACTAGCGAGCTGCAGATTTTTTGTATTTGCAAACTGACTTTGCAGCACTGCTGAATCCAACGTGTCCCATTGGTTAGGAAAATGAAATTATTAATGTATAATTATGAAGTAGAAAACAGGGGTTGATCGGCAAAATGGCATCTGGAAAATAAGCGATTAAAGATTGTTCAAACATGCACGAATGACTCCAAATACAACTTTGGGTGAGTAAAGGGTAAGTTGAAACAATTATAACATGTTTAAAAGGGTTGGATTATAAAGGTGCACTATGTAACTTTGCTTGTCATATGGCATTGATTTCAATGGAATGTCTCATATAGTATTAAAATGATATATCTGGCATTTATTGCTAAAATAAAACATGCATTCGTACTGTAAGTTTGCCTGTCCATAGATCTGACTAGTAACTTGGGCTGGGAACGTCACCTGGCTGTTTCCATATAGATAAGACAAATGGACTTGACTGAGGGGTCTAGTTTCACTTTAACTTCAAGTATCCAGCCCTGGAATGTATATAGCTCAGAGTACAAGGTTTATTACTTGGAATGGGGTCTTGATTTTTCTTTGTATTTTAGAGTCACTCCATAACTTTGTGTCATAAACATTGCAAATAAATGTCATCGACTCCCCACATCTGCTTTGGAATTATTTGCTCCAGAACGCAGCAGCATCAGGCCTCCTCCCACAGTGCCTCTCCAAAATGTCACCACTGCACTGCTAGTTTTGCCAAGTCCAATCGATTCAAATTCTGAACATGTTATGCTCAAATGAACAATGATCCTACTGTCCAGGAGTTGCACAGTGGCTGCAAATCTGTACAAACAAGAACATCAAGTCACGGGTGCTAATTTTGAGCTGATGAAGGGATGATACAAAACAAGCTAAAAGACTTATCTCAATGATTTACACAGAAGATCTTAATGCAGAAGTTTGGGATCTGCTCCAGGCAATGTGTATTTCATGACTATTCTAATGTGGTTTTTGGACTTGGCTTATTCACCAGATCTGCACTGATATAAAAAGAAATTCCATAGACAGACTTTGTTCTGTTCACTCAGTTTTATGAGCGGATGGGGCACAGCAAAAGGCCAAATGTTGCACTTGTTTGTTGAATTGTGAAAAGTCCCGTTGAATCATTTGGAGGATATAAAGGTCATAAGCAGTGACTCATAGGTGTCAAAGTCCCTAAACACTGGCTCCACCACTGTCTGTAAGGAAAGCAGGATGAAGCTGGATGTCATTTCTAATTTCCGCCTCATCCCTGTGGTACTTCATATTTTCATACTTTCATATCAACCAGGCTTGTAATTAAGTTCATAGGTGCGGTTGGGATTCAGTTGGGTCTAGTTAGTGTCTGAGTCACTACAGCAACACTTATATTTAAAGTTAATTGCAGCTGACTGTATTCACAACGAACATTAGTTCACTGCAAGTGAGAACAAACAGGAATGTCTGTATAATCAGTCATCCAGGTATGGTCCATAGTAAAAGAAAAATTCAAATCTGTCAACTGGACAAGATATTGTAGGAGTGAAGACATTTTGCTGCTCATCCAAGCCGCTTTTTCAGTTCTGGGCAGATTTATGGTGGAAACAGCCTCATATCTATTTGAAGGGAGGAGCTAACTACACTGAAACTAAAAATGCCTAGGCTATTGTTTACATCTATCTTCTATTTATAACTCCATCCTCAAACCCAAATCAAAACAAAAAATATGGCCAGCCAGTATGTTAATAAGTGTGAGAGCACCCATTAGGGGCCTGAATGATTGTGCTAACTGTGACTCAGGCACAGTTCACACTGTAGCTCGATAGACCTCGCCTACAAACAGAAACTGTAAACAACAGGTGTGTTAGTTTCAATGTAGTTAGCTCCACCCTTCAGATATAAGGCAGTGTCCACCAGAAATCTGACCAGGACTGAAAAAGCAGATTGGACGAGCAACGAAACGTCTTCACTCCTACAACTTTTTGTCAGTTGACAGATTTTATTTTTTACTTTTCCAACAAACAGGAATAATTAAGTGTCAAAAGGCAAAGTTAGTTATTCTATCAAAAACATAATAGCAGTAAGCTCCTTCACTCACTGGAGCTTGGGCAACAGTAGTGTAGTTGGTTGTGTTGGAGTGTTTGTCCACTAATCCGAAGGTTGGTTGGTCTGAATCCCACTCTTGATTTAAAAATCATTGGTTGAGCAGTCAGATCCATTGATCTACAGGTTGGCAGTGTGATTCCAGCTCAAGGTTCCTTGATGTAAAGTGCTTTGAGTGCCTTGAAGGTGGAAAAGTGCTATATAAAAATGTTTCACATATGCATGGCTGGTGAGGTGTTTTGCCCAAAATGAACTGGTTAGAGCATGTGCTTTTTACTTAAGTAATAGTTGTAACAAATCATGCTTAGATAATGTTTTACAGGGTCAAACTGTGTTGTCATGCTTCATTTACTATCATTCAACATGACACAGACTAGGTTATTTGAGAACAAAATCAATATACTGTGTTGACTGCAAATATCTCCAGCCCTCTTTGACTGGTAATAAACTTCTTCAGCTTCAGACACCCTTTTCATCTCTTATCTTGTCTGTAAAAACTTCTACAAGTTACTTTGAAGAGTACATTTTGCCTCATACCCCACAACTGAACGTAATTGTAAGTACTGGAAGTATGAATTGATTTACCATTTCTTGTTGTTAAAAGTTCATGTATAGATGGAATCAAACTAGGCTACAGGCACATTCATCAAGAGCGCCCGACAAGATTCAAGAGAAGTGTTTACAGTTGTGGTAGGTGAAAGGTTGTTTGGCTTTGGGTTGAGAAATATTTTTTCCACAAATTAAAATATAGTGAACCACCCTTCTTGGACACATGGAACCTTTTCACTGAGAGCTGGCCTTCCTTCATGCAATTATTTGTTAAATGCCTTGTTTCCATGTTGTGCAGTGATGTCAACAGAAAAATTGGCGAAAAGTAGTATCATACAGTATGAGGTGTTGAAATGAATGTTATATTCCCTTTCTAATGTAGCAATAGGAATCAGATGGTAATTACAAATGCCTATTTGTTGTATATAATTACAGTTGTGGGGAACATTATAATTTGTATGGTCAATATGGTTTAGTGGGGTGGGTTTGGTAATAGGCAGGATATTCATGACATATTAAGGTCCTTTTGCTGCCTTTTACTTTCATTTCCTTTTACTCTCATTCCGACCATGTTCACATAGTCTGTATAAAGGACACGGGAACATACAAACAACTAAGTCCCACTTATAATGAGATTTTATTCAAATTTACTGTTGCTTGTCTCATGCCTTTTCACTTTGATTTTTGTAGCGTCTTTGAATTTAGTTGTAATTGGATCTTTTTAATTTCCATCCAACAATGTGGCATCCTTTTGTTCCACACCCTTCCCCTTGAGATCTTTAGCATTTTCAAGTATTTTATTTCAATGTTATGAGCAAACTTTCCCATCCTTTTACTGCAGGCAAAATGTAACTTTCTTTTCAAATCTTTTCAGATTGTGCAGTCTTGACATTGTGACTGATCTCCTCTCGCTCCTCTTGTTGTCATGTACCCCTCCGTCAATGTACATTGCAGTAGCTGGAGGACATGTTAACCAGGAGTCCTCAGTTTCAAACGTCAACCATTGATCTGCCCCAGGCTCATATACTCCATTCCCTGAACCGCGACCATCACTCGCACTTAAACTCTGTCACACAATCCTCTCAGCTTGTGTGCATTACCTTACAATGGATAACTCACTGGAAAACAGAGCAGTCAGACATGCACAACTCCTACCAGACAAGTTCAAACACAACAACTTCCCCTCCTCAGCCTGCCCCCATCCCGCAATCACCCACAGACAATGTTAGGCCTCTTGTCGGGCCTCCTGACACCTGACGATAGGGAAAACCAAGATGGAGTGGACCGACTGACCCCTGGAGTTCCCTGGAGGTGTGTGTATAGCCTTGAGTAAATATACAGGAAGTAAAGAGGAGATAGCGAATGAAAGCAGCGGATTGTAGAGTTGGGAGAGAAAGGATAAGAGCAGTGGAACGGATGTAGTGGACAGGTGACAGTGTTATAACAGACAGGAAGGGATGGGCAACCGACATGTCAGCTCACTGTCATTAGAGCTCTGCGGGCTGTTGGACACACCTGGAGAAAGGAGTAAAAGTAAGCCGCACGCACTTCCACTGCCTGTGTAATACATGCCATCTGGATAAACCTTGCGTGCCTGGATTTAAAGATGTATTTGTATTGTTGTATTGTGACCTTAAAGACCTTAAAACAGAATGTTGTTCGAACCTAGTTGGAGCTTGTTTCTTTTTTTCCTTTTTTGTTTTTGTTTTTTTTTTTGTACTGAAAAAAGAAATAAATACATACAAATAAGTGTAATTAAGTGATCTCTATTTAGTTTAAAAAAAAAATATATATATACTATCTATTTATACTACTATACTACTACTATTTGTTTGATGCCTGCACTAATACACACCTTCTGAATAAACACATGGATTAGATATGCTGAGGCAGGATTTCCATGTATTTGTGGATACTTGTATATTTGCACTCGTAAATCTCTGTTTATAATAATGTATTCTGAACAGGAAGTTCAAAGCTGGCAGGAGATATAATTATAGTGCTACTAATATTACAATATAACCCCAAGCAGTAACAACTGGCCCCAATTAATTGCTTTATTGTTGTGCCAAGAAGGAACTGTCTTGCCAAAAAGAACTTAAAGAGGCTATTTTAAAGGCACATAAATGTGAACATTGTTGTATTTATCCCTAAAGAACAAGAAATTCTGTACTTAAGTTGCTCAGTTGGGAGAGCGTTTGCCCACTGATCCGAAGGTTGGTGGTTTGAATTCCGATCTTGACGTAAGCATTGTTGGTTGGGCGGTCAGATCCACAGACCCAAAAGTTGGTGTTGTGATTCCCACTAATGAATACTGCTGCTGCCCACAAATGAATGAACAAATGAATATTGTTGCTGTGTCCTTGGACAACATACTTAACCCACCTCGCCCCCAGTGTCTGTGTACACTGGTGTATAAATGTGTGTGTGAATGGGTGAGTGATTCCTTGATAAAAAGCTGTTTGAGTGCCTAGAAGGTGGAAAAGTGGTATGTAAAAATGTGACCATTTGCTGCCCAACCCCTTGTGTAAGTTATCGCTCCATGATTCTTTGAAAATTCAGGCTTCAAGTTTTGATTGTACTAAATGAAACTCAAAGTGGGAGGAGGCCCAAAAGTGTGCAACTTTGGGAGGGTAACTCTGGTTTAAATCAGTACAAAGCTTGATCTCTTTCTATCAGGGCCAACCTCAATGGTAACATTTCTCAAGCAAATGAAGCTCTTTGACCTATCAGAAGCCAGAAATGATGCTGCTGCTCAATAAGCTTGGTCCAGACAGTATGGCTAACATCAGTAACATCCAAAGTACATTTCCCTATATTTGTTAAGTTTTGCATATGTAAAAATATTGGCTTCACTCTATCACTCTAATAACATTTAAGGCCATATATGCTTCTTACATCCTACTGGAAAGCCTTACATCCTTGGCATTACAATTCTCTTTACTCCCCCTGCAGGCCATCACTGCACTGTTTCAATACATTAACCCTTTAGATTTTTTCATGTCTACCTTTGTCAGCAATTCTTGGCTTGACTTGTCTGGAGACCATAGCTTAATTAGAAAGGGCGTGGAACCTTTCCGAAACAATATCTAAGCCTTTGTGTACATTCTTTTTATTGGGGCACCTTTTTGAGGCATGCAGACACAAGACGCGAGGTGGTGATAGCTTTGATAGGCTGCCAGGTTCTCTATCTCTCCCCGCGGACTCTACCTGTCCTGACACATACCTCCGCAGATGCACTTGTACCTACCCCCCTGTAAAAGTTCAGACATACCACAAAAGTGACTTCAGCTGTGCAACCTACAATACATTTATACTGCTGATCTGTTTTGTGTTTATGTATAAAAGGGTTACTAAGGGTGGGTGTGTAATCAGAATGGGTGGGAAGAATGGAGAATACAGCTGGTGTCCATGGAGGCTTGAGCACATTAAGGCCAGCTGAAATAAAAGAGGTCAGACAGAGGAGACATATAGAAAAACATGGAACAATGATCAACAGAAAGGACTCGGAAACTGTAAATACTGTGACTCAAGTTTTTTGTTGTGCAATATATAAAAGTAAAATGTTTCCAACAAAATATACTTGACAGGTTATGGATTAATGATGCTAATCATGTTATGATTTACAGTGGTAACATACAATTTTCTTTCCTCAAGACACAAAATTCAAGTCTGACAGTTTTGCAATTTATATGTTTCTGGATTCTCAAGAAGTTACCTCATGGGTGCTTTCATACTTGCATATACAGTAGATCACATCAAAATTGGGAATAAACTGGAACTAAATCCAGAACTAAACCTGGACAAGACTAGGATTATACTAGGACCATATGCCATAACCAAAATTATGTCTACACCAGCACTTAACTGGATTCAAATTAGGACCACACCAGGATAAGGATGAATTATATAATATAGCCTACATTAATGTCAAGGTTCTTGATATAAAAACAAAAAACAACAATATGATTTTTTGCTTCTGTTACCTGATCACCATCAGGGTATGAAAAATGTAAAAAATTTAAAGTAATAGATTTTATAGTAATAAATAATATAGTAATAACATGTCACAGCATGGCAAACTGAAGAGACTGTATTTCCTGAGGTAGTACTTAACTTAAGGCAAAAATGTAGAAACTATTTTACATCATCACCACTGATATTTGCATAATACTCAATCACTCACAATATTTACATAATTTAAAATAACGCATGTTTTAATATCTTTTCCAGATGAATTTTTTGATGAAACTGGTTTAAGCCTCAGACCTAGCACAGGTCTAGGCCATTACCTCAATCTTCTTGGGGGTAAAATTAAGTCAGGAATTACTTCACAAACTTAATATTTCCATAAAATCCTTAAGTGGTATAAAGTACAATGGTCTCTCTGTATGTTAATATGAGGTAATATGCAGCACTATGGTATGGAGCATGCTGTTTGTGCACGTGTACGGCCCTGATTGCCATAGAATAATTTGTCCCCAGGGGGCCATCTTGTTTCCAACTTCGGAAGCTTGCAGTAGCTATACAATATATCTATAAATATGCAAAGGTGTAAGTTCACACCAGTTACAGATGACAACAGTTTCATGCTATTCTTGGCAATATGGCGACATGAATATATTTCATATTTGGCTTAAATGTATCAGTTTTACTTCTTGCAACTGAGGGAGGAAAATAGTTCGACCATACTGCTTTGCAGAATGTTCAAACAAACCTATGAGAAAAAAAACATAAAAACAACAACCAGCAGCAACCACGTTTATGGCATTAGACAATACTGAATTTGTCTATGTATTTATAGTTATTCTGGTGAACGTTAGGCTCATCATGTCACCATATTTAATATATTTTGATTTAACAGATAGTATTGATAAATGGATATAAGCCAGTGAAAAGAAATAATATGCTATTTGCAGACTTCTATTCTAAATCAGCCCCATGCAGGTTCCTGGATAAAGTCTAAAAGGGCTCCTTAGTGTATCATTAGTAATTAGTCTGTAGCACTTCAGCTGTAAATAGTCACTTGTTTATGATACACTTGAGTCTGTCCACAGTGCTGTATAAACAGGAAGGCTCACTCAGACAAATCCAGCAACACAGACTTGGAGATTCCAGTGTGACAGGACTCGGTTATTTTTCTGACAGAGCACCATAGAAAGCATAATCCAGCCCAGCACAACACACTCTTCCGGTGTAGGTCTACAGTCCTTGTGTCAGTCCAGATTGGAATCGTGAGAGAGGTCCACAACCCCTGCCAAATGACTGAAGTGATGCTGATGGGGTGGAAATAGTGGGAACAAAAACAAAATACTCGAGGGGGAAATCAGCAGATGTTTTGGCAAGAAAAGAATAAGAACGTGTTTTTGATTAGGCATCACTATACACATTGTAAAATATGCATTAAAAATGGGATAATTCAATTTCACAGTATGACCCTGCTATATCTCCTCAAACGCAATTCAACTCATACATGCAATGACCATTCCTCCTCTGTGACTGCAGCTGTCCCACAGGTTTTATATCAGATGCCCTAACTGTCCTAACTAACCCCCACAGTGATGTTTTATATTTTTTTATATAAAAAAAAAAATAATATATATATATATATATATATATATATATATATATATATATATATATATATATATATATATATATATATATATATATATATATATATATATATATATATGTGTGTGTGTGTGTGTGTGTGTGTGTGTGTGTGTGTGTGTGTATATATATATACACACACACACACACACACACACACACATATATGCCAAATATGCCAAATATGCCATATGTATGTATGTATTATACTATATGGCAAGTTAGTAGTCAGGCCTTTTCAATCAAGCGTTAAATTGGACAATTAAACAAAGAGAGGTGAGTGGATTAACAGAAACTATAATAAAATAGAATAGGACACGTTTGTGTGTCGTATACGACATATTTATGTTTTGTTGTGGAGACATGCTTGTCGTTATCGTAGACTACACCGAAAATAGAGTTACACTTACCCCTACTGGCCATAAGGTCTAATTACACTAAAAATACAAAAATGTCTGAATTCTATATCGCAAAAGCTGTTGTTTACATAATAATAATAATAATAATAATAATATTAATAATAATAATAATAATAATAATAATAATAATAATAATAAATAAGCAGCAAACATTATTTAATTCAGACTTTATCAATTAACTGTAGCCTTGTTTTTTCTCTGTAGCCTACAAAGCTATCCATTTCCCTTACAAATAATCTGCCTACTTGAAATGTAAAAAAGTATTACCTAGTGGCTGCAATTACCCTATAAAAAACTGATGCACATCATAACCTAATTCATTGTTCAAAATAAATGACTGATTAAGCTGTCGCTGCTATTTTTATGTCATTGTTTTGTTACTTGTAATAATGAGATGACACTTCAAACTTATTATAAACTAATTTAACTTTTAACGAAAACGTACTCACCAGTGCTGTTGATTCAATAGGGAACAGAGTAGGTATTTTGAACTATTTTATCTTTTTCAACCTGTTACAGTTTCACAAATAAGCCCACGTGAACATCCCCCTGCAGGACGCAGAGTACGTGGAGGTTACGTCATCAAAGCAAAGTTTGACCAGACTGCTTCATGAACGGTTGTTGGTATTATATTTGTCGTTCATTTGGAATACTTCCACATCTCTTTCCTAAACACATTTTAAAGTATTTGTGCTATACTAGCTTTTATTGTAGATTTTCTACTCTGATATGGTATATGTCCAGCTTTGAATTTGTAATACTTGTTTGTTTACCTCAAGCGTGAAAATGGTCGCAGGGATCGTGAACGCAACAAAAGTTTAGCACAGGGCAGACTTCAAACCACAGTACTGTCATGGAGAACAAACTTGTGGACAGCACTTTCACTGAAGGTATTACACATTTATAACATAAAATCAGAGATTAAACAACAAGAAAGTGATTATCTAACATCGTGAGCTGAACCGTGCGAGCAGTTAGAATATATATTTTCAGGAAGTCAAAGGTTTGCTAACAACTGACTAGCACTAACCAGCTGTGATACTAGGAGCTTGTTTACACGGTAACTACGTGGTAGTAAGTGTCGTAAGTTATTACATTTAATTTACTATGCTTTACTGGTTTAAAATAGCCAATGCACTGCTGTAGTCAGTATGTAGGACACATCCTTTTCTGTTCGTTTAATTTAGGTTGCTTCATTAGCCCTGAAGATAATGAGATATTTAAACTATTACATGCTATGAACCTGTTTTTTTTTCTTTCATCAGAAGATCTACAAGAAGTTATATATTATATATATTCTTGGTTTAATAAAAAACAAGTTTGATCCATGGACTGTGAAAAATGTTTATTTGTGCAAAGGGTGCAAACACATACGTTTACCTGTCCAGTAAAAATCAGAAAACTAGAATAATCAGATAATCCAATAATTACATCAGATTTCTGT
>JAIEZT010000084.1:21492219-21504719 GCA_019594935.1 Periophthalmus modestus | reverse complement strand
GATGTGGTCTTACTGGGAGCCCCTGTGGAAGGTTCTGAAAAGGCCTGGGAGAAAATAACGAGAGTAGTCGCTGGAAAAATTGTTAATGGATACTGCAGGTATTGTAATAAGGGTTTTGTGGTCATTCATGACCATTACCCAGAATGGGGGGGGGGATTAACTCTTGATTTGACATTTGTAAACAATGCCTTTTTGCAAAATTCTCTTTTAGAGGAGATTGGCTTCTAGGCTTCCTGTACAGAAGCTCAGCTGCCCAACTGTCTGTTGCTGGGTTACAGCCAATCAATGTCCAAGACCGGCGCATAATCAATGTAGATCTTTCCTCTGTGGTAAGTCTGTGCTGATGTTGTGGCCATGCCGGCTTGTTAAGGCCTGTTCTCGTCAGACCCCACAAGCTAAGCAAGTTGTGTCGTTGTGGCACTTTACCCACATTGCCTAGTATGAATGTAGTGTGTGTGTGTGTATGTGTGTGTGTGTGTGTGTGTGTGTGTGTGTGTGTGTGTGTGTGTGTGTGTGTGTGTGTGTGTGTGAGTGGTGGGTGGTTGTGGGGCCCGATGGCGCAAACTGGCTGCCTTGCTTCCGTCAGTGTCTCCCAGGGCAGGTGTTGCTACAATAGTTGCTTACCAGCACTGACTGTGGAGTGAATGAATAGCATCTTTAGTTTTTGTCAAAATAAATTACACAAGACAACAGTCTTCTGTGTAATATAATTGGACATACAAATATATATATTCAAATAATGGATATATATGTATTATACATGTTATATACATATATATTATATATATATATATATATATATATATATATATATATATATATATATATATATATGTGTGTGTGTGTGTGTGTGTCACAGACTAGTGAAGTGATCTTAAATGGCAAGTATCATTACCAACATGAAAGAAAATAACCACACTGTTCATAAAGATGGGAAATGATAAGCAATACAAAATAGAAATTAAATAGTGAATCAAGTTAAATCAGCTGAAAGAAAGAACATTACCGGTATGTTTATTGTTTTCTACAGTTAACATTTATGTATTATATCAGCCTTGCTTTTTTATTGACTTATGCTGAAATGTATTCTTAAATGCCACATATAGAAGGTCAAACTTTTTAAAATTAATTCATATGCTACACAAAGCATGTCATAAAAAGTAAGGCCCCAGTTGGTTTGACTTCACAGCATAGCCTGTTGATCACAACAAAAGTGTTTTGTTATCTAAGGTCCAGAGAATGTGTTCACTATTTTCAGTGGGTAGCCCAAGGGTGGCACTACGTCATTTAGACTTTAAGCTAAATTATAATTGAAAATTTAATTATTGCAGTGATATTTATCAGATTTTTTTTTATAATTTGGTAAAATTCAATTGAAATTTTTCTTTAGCCTCCGTCCCTCTGAGTGGACTGGCACCTGGAGTAGCCAATCTAGGGGTGACCTGTGCTACCTCTGGCTACTCTCCTGACATGCACTTGCTAAACTCTAATAAACCTAAAAGAAAGCACCTTAAAATACAATCCCTGCAATCCGATTTGACATAATATGAAAATTGACAAATGTTTCTTTTGTGTGTGTGTGTGTGTGTGAGTGTAAAAGTGTGTTATATTTGCCTCCAGGTCAAAGGTCACTTGGACTACATGCATCAGATGGACACTATCTTGGTAGCAGTAGGAGTGCCTACAAATGAAGTCCATGGAGCTTCTATCAGTCTCCTGTCTCAGTCTGTGGCAGTTCAAAATGAGACAGTGGATTTCTCTGACCAGACTTTAGAGGAGCGCCCAGCCCCCAGTGAGGAGATCCAGGAGACAGAGGAGCAGGCCACAGATGGCTGGGATATCCCTGATATTTCTGACCTGCTGGACACGCTAAGTGAAACTGAACCAGAGAACAGTGAACTCGTAGTGCCACTTTCTTCTCAGGATGATATTACTGTCAGTGACACTGTTTCCAATGGGCTCAGCTCAGAGGAGGCAGATAGTGAGCACATATCATGGAGCTGGGACGATACGCAGTGGATCACAGAGCACACACTCGAAGAGAAGAGGCCAAACTTGTAAAAAAAAAGAGCATGTCAGTGGACGAGCTGCTTACTTGTAAACTCTTCACAGTTTGTTTCAGCATCTTTGAGGAAAAAAAAACATTCCATTCTCAACACAAAGAGCACACTGAACAAATACGGCAGCTTCATTCGCGATACGCCACCTTAAGGCTAATCTCATTTCTTGAAACTGTGAATTTTGTCTTAATTTATTAGTTATTGATAGCATCCTTATGGGCTGTGAAAAGAATGATACACATCTTCTCACTGTCTAATTTTACCAGTTGGCCTGGTTACCATGGATATTGTCACAGTTAGATTAACACCATAAGGCTTCAAAAAAATCACTCAATGCATTTCAAAGATTCAAGGACTTCAATTTTTCCACGAAATACTGTGAAAAACTATTATTACATTGCGCACAAAACACTGGTAGGAGAGAGCATAACAGCCAACATGAAGAGTGCTTTAGGATTTGTCATCATTTTAAATCGACAGTTTGAGATTATTGTCATCTCCATAAAAGAATTCTGCAAATCATGTTACAATTGTTGGTGTGTGAAATAAATGTACAGATTATGTTCAATAGAATTAGAATTATATTTTCTAAAATACAGTAATATTTCAAACATCTATGCAGTTTCTATGTAAGCCTATGCAATCTCAAAGCCTATTAAGGAAGTCAATCTTAAACTCAGAATTAAACATGCCTCCCATTGTGAAGATAAAATGCTGGACTGGTTCAACATTTTTGACAACCTACTTATTTTTTTTATCTTTTGCAGACCTCAAGATAAAACCTGTTCTGAATTAATTCTTTCCTCTGTATTTTTTGAATGACTGGACCCTTTTTTACAGTTACATTTGCACTTTCTCTTATTACTGAACACAATCAGTTTGTGCTTGATTTGGCAAAAGAGCAGGTGGCTCAAATCAAGCCTGTGCAGCAACAAACAGGTTGAGTCAGTGCAGTTATTGAACATTAACACTTTTTTGTTAATGTGGTTGTTTGTATGAATGTGACTCCTATCAAAATGTGTCCTTTATAGATTGATACCCATGGCAACTTATGTGTTTTATCTAATATATTGTAGGGTTGTAAATTAAAATATAAAATCTGACTTAAAGGCGCAATATGTAGCTTTTCAAGAGGGGGGTGGGTGGATTTGCCACCTGCTTCTTTCTCTCTCTGCATGTTCAAGTCATTTTTGAGCAATAAAACATGCAATTGAAGTAATGCTAGAAGTCTTAAGTCATACTGTTGAACATCCATCCATGGAGAGAAAGCATATGACAGACCGCCCACTAAGAAAGTTACATAGTGCAAATTAAATTATTACTTTTTTCACAAACTATTGACAGTTTTCTTCATACAAGTTTAGCTTAGATTATTTATGGATATGTTTGTTTTATTTTTCACTTCCTACACAGTTGGTAGTTTTTATATCAGAAAAAGTCATTATTTCTCCTTTTCTCTAACTTCAGTCCAGTGTATCCACTTGGTTTGGCAGGAGCAAAGGTAGCTCGATGCCAGCGTGTGCAGCGTCGAGCAGGTTGACAGCATCAGTGGCGGTGGCTGGAGGGTGCATGGGATCTGAGGGCAGAGGAGAGGGCGGGCTGCTGACCATGTTGGGCTCCCCAGAGTTTCGGAGAGAGAGAGACAATGCGGGCGACGGTCTCCGGGGAGAGCGAGATGAGCAGCAAGGTAAGAGCTTCCCCAGGGCACGTTTAAAGTCTCTCATGAACAGAGGGTAGATGATGGGGTTCATAGTGCTGTTGCAGTAGCCCAGCCAGGTAATGGCATCAAACAAGGCCACTGGAACGCACTCACACACAGCCTAGAGTGAGATATAAAGAAATACAGAGCGTATTTGTCTATTCTGTGTTATAAATTAAGTTTAAATAAAACAACATTTGGTACCTCTTTATATTAACAACTACACCTTAATTAGTCCTAATTAGACTGATCAAAGACCTAATTCAAAGTTAACAAATGCTCTAACAATCAGCCTTAGGATTATTAAATATTAAGTGGTAGGTATTAAGTTACTAAGTAAGTCTTTGTTCATGCTTTATTAAAGCTATTAAAAGCATAGTTATTGTAATGTCCTGCCCAAAGTTCAATTACCATTGACCAAATGAGCATATTCTAAATAAGCTCCATTCTTAATAGTGATATAAATTCCAAATTAATTGAGCTTAAAGTTTTAATAATTTCACATTTTTTAAACTTGCACACACTCTCTCTCTCTCACACACACACACACACACACACACACTCATACACACACATACACACACACAAATTCCAACATATCATTTGAAATCCTTTCTGTTAAAGGTGTTTATATTCAAAATGTCTGAAGGTTGTACTTTACGAACCTGTAAAAAGGTAAAAGCTGCAGAGAGACAGAACCCCAACATAAGACATAGTTTCACTAAAAAAAAGTGCTTGGTAAGACAAAAATATGGGCTCAGAAAGTTATAATCAAGAATGCCTTGTATATTTCAGTAAAAATTTGTTTTGTGATAAAAGTCAGACAGGGACACAAGAAATTGTTCTAGAGTTTGCTGTACAAGGTTCCCCTGCACTGTGACTCATCAGTGTCTCCCATGAATCATATTTTTCTGTTTCAAAAACAAGGCAATTACTGTCCTTTATTGAATTTTAGATTTAGTAAATAATTAAGTTTTCTCGCCTTGACAATTTTTCATTTAATATTATGCCTTTATTATACAAAGTATATAGCTTAACATTCAGGCTATATGTCGATAATAACTTGACTAAAATGTATTTTCAAATGATTGTCAGTTCAACCCTTGATAAATGTTTTGTGGTAGAACACTTGTTTTACGTGTACTTTTGTGGTGTGGGATTGCCACCGGTTTGTCTCCATGGATATATTGTTTTGCCATACTGTTATTGCTTTGCCATGCTATGGAAGATTCTACTATATGACATTTAACATGTATTCTTGCAACTGATCAATTACATGTGCTTTTTTATTGCTAAATAAATACCTTGAAAAACATGGATTCATGAGTGAGCTTGACTCTCCACAAATCAGACCTGTAACTTGGCCTGGTGGTGTCAGCAGGTTTATCCTATGGAGATTGTTTATTGCCAGTGGAACATTCCATATAACGCATTAATATCTCCATGGAAACAACCAGACGGCAAACCCTCACCAGTAAAAGTTACATAGTGCTCCTTTAATAACTAATGATTGTGCATGATGTCAGATATAATGATTTCACATGATTTACTGAAACTATTAATTTGTATCATTTTGCTTAGCTGTACACTACTGGAACCTATCAACAATATAGAAATGCATATTGATGAATGGGGTTGAAACCTTGGCTAATTATCACATTGTTTTTGCATGAATTATATATATATGCATTAGCAGGAGGTAGAGAGGGAACAGTGAAGGAGGAGACAGCTGTTAGAGGAGAACTTCCAATACTATGAAGATGAAACTGCGAGGCGGTGGGAACAGGAGCGAGGGAGGGCTGCGCTTCGCACACCACATTGAGTGCGAAAAAGGAAGGAGACAGAGCAGACATTCTGCAGTCTGTGAGGCTCTACATGTCTATGGCAGGGAGGCGCGAGTGGGCACAGATGGATAATCAAAACGATCACATCACTGAATACTCCAAAAAAGCAATTAACATGACCAATTAGACTAAGCTGATTTCTGACATTCACTTGCTCTCGCCTAAATTTTCTACCACACACACTGTTTGTTGTGAGTAATCAGCACAGCGGTCTAATCAGATCCAAGTATCCCAAAAGCTGGTTCTACATGGCACTTTTTCATGTTGTTTTCAAATGATGAGTCAGCCATGCAAAAAGCTCAAATGCCAAACTATTTCCTAGTTGGACCGCAGTGACGACAAGACTGTCCAACACCAAAATAGATTGGTATCCATTTCTTTCACAGCTTTATCAAGAGACGCATTTTTGCTTTTGTGAGGAAAATGACAAAAACAACTCATAGGGATGATTTCACAAAAGCAGTAATCTATAGCCTTTAGGAGTTTTAACTTTTTACTCTTATGTGAGATCTTTGAAATTAATATAGTCTCAGCCTATATCAATCTTTGAAATTAATACAGTCTCAGCCTATATTAATCTTTGAAATTAATACACTCTCAGCCTATATTAATATTTGAAATTAATACAGTCTCAGCCTATATTCATTTCAAAGAGCTCACATAAGAGTAAAAAGTGCCGTAAATCAAACCTAAGCAAACCTAATCCTAACATAAGTAAATTAACAGTAAGTGGGAGGAATACACAACCATGATGGGCCAATGGGATTTATCACCATTCATGTTCCCTATCCACTGCATTCACTTGTATTGTAAGCATTCATTTTTGAGTTACCGCAATAATATTATGCACAAGAGCCCGTATTGTCTTCATTTCCATCAGCATGATTGAATGATGCTAACAGTCATCTTACTTATACATTGTAGCCTCCACTAACCTGGGCCATGTTGGTGATGAAGAAAGGGAGCCACGTGCTAAAGAAGAGCCCCAGGAGCACCCCCAGTGTGAGGCTGGCCTTGAGCGCCCTCCGACCCTGACGATGAGCCAGGCGCCGCTCACTGGTGACTGAGTGCTGCAGGGTCAACAGGAAGTCTGAGGTTAGTATGGATTAGTATGGGAAATGGAGGGTCACACATTTCATTAGTTGTTTTTAGGTACTTTATTTTGTGTTTCTGGAACACATTGCTGTAAGGTGTCATTTCTAAAAGTAAAGGTGATAGACGATGTGCTAAGGAAACTGCAGTTTTGTTTTGTTTTTTTTCACAATGAAGATCACACAACATGCGCAATTAATTACTAGTATCTGCTGTTCTAAAACGACGATCCTACTTGTACATGACTATTAAAGTAATTAATATTCCAGTTATTATACACATATTCTCATTCAGTGTCATTAGCAGTACTCTGGATCATCTCAAACATTTATTTTACTGTCAGTCTCTGTAGTATGTTATTAAGTCATTAAGGGTTTTTTTTTTTTTAAACAAAGTCCACATAAGAATCTGTGTCACTGCAGGTAAAAGAGTTATGTAACAGGGTGAGTCATTCAGAGCAGACAAGGTTAAAAAACATTAATCCAAACTACTGAGAAGTCCATTTACAAGTAACCTGCAGCTAAAAAAGTATTTTAGAATATGGAAATTAGTTCAATTCAGTGACTGATTTTAATTAATGCTCTTTGGCCTTAATTGTGAGACTGGCTTTTAGAAAACATTCATTACATAGAAAATATAAAACATATTAAATAGTGTTTAACAAAGAACCTTTTTAATTTGTGTTTTTAACAGGGGCCGGAAAAACTGATTTTGAATAGGTCTTACAATACTGTTCAGTGTTAAATGTTATTTCCTCATCTTGTGTATTCAGTAACTAAGAGCCAATAGCTTTTAATGGTAAATTTGTCAGGTGATTAAGGTCTTTTTTCAGTGATGTTCTGGTTCTGATTGGTTAATTGGCAACTGCAAATGTAGCTGATGAAAATGTTAAGCCATCATTCAAAAGAAAATACATGTTTACAATCCATTTCAATACCTGTGAATAAAAGCTACAAAGTAAAATTCATGTTTAATAGAATTTAACATCTGCAATACTTTCAGGTAATCTTACAAAAATGTAATTAAGCTTAGTGTTGCTATTTGTAAATTAATAATAGAATGAATTTTGAATTGCAGAGACTATTTTGGTGATAGCTCTCAATGTACTCTTTGCATTCAGTGACAAGCTGCTGCAACCAATAACGATGCAGTACTTCCTCAGTGCAAGCATTGGGTGGTCAAAGATTTCTATTACAATCTACGCATGCAGGCTGAATGTATAATTTTAGCTGTTTTTAAGAATAACTTATGTTTTCTTTCTATTTCTTACCGATGCATGTGGTGCCACCAAAGGCTCTTGATGACTACAATCATCTCCGTCTGGGTTTCCAGCCATGGCCCCAGGTGAAGGTGGTCTTGAGGGCTCCCCTAGAGAGGCATGTGGGTGGGGTGGATGGCTCAGAGCAGCCACTCTCTTTGCCTGCCTTCGTGCTGCCAGAAGTATCCGACAGTATGTGAAGCAAATGGCACTTGATGGCAAAAAGAAGGTGAGTACTGAAGCCACCAGGGCAAAAGGTAGGGTCACTCTCAAGCGGCATTGAAACGAAAGTCCCCCTGGTGACAGCTGAAAGTACGACTCTGGGTAAGGGTTGTTAGAGTAGCTTTGTGAGGGGCCGCTCCAGTGACCCAAACTGTGCCATTTTAGTTCAATAGGAAGGAAAGATGCTAAAGCTGCTAACCCCCAAGCTGCTGCCACTAAGAGTAATGCCCGGGGTGGGGTCATCCTTTGCTTGTAACGCAATGGAGAGATGATGAAGATGTATCTGTCCAGACTTATTACACATAAGTTCAAAATGGATGCACTACAGCACATGACATCAAAACAAAGCCAAATGGGGCAAAAAGCAGGCCACAGGACCCATGCTCCACACAGTACATTTAACATGGCTGGGGGCATCACTACTAGTGCCACCATGAGGTCAGAAAAGAACAGAGATACTAAGAAACAGTTGGAGGTGCAGCGCAAAGAGCGGTGAGCAAATACTAAAGCGATGAGGAGCATGTTTCCACAAGCAGTCATCAGAATAATAATGGTTAACATGAACGCCAACAACCATGGACCACTACCAGTGATGTCCCAAGCACTAGCTGAGGAGGCTGTGCTGCTTAGGTTTCCTGCTGAGGCTGGTAAATAAGAATCTGCCATGGTCTTCAAGTCGTCTTCAGGTCGTCTTCAGGTCAACGCAAATGCAAAACTGTTTTCTTCTTAATTAATCTAAAAAACAGGTACTTCATGTGGAAGTAATGCGATAAGCCTCCTTTCCAGAAAATAATCTTATCAAATCAAATATCAAAAGTTTTACCTAAATAATACATAAAAAATATTATAGTGTTTCCTAATCTCTGGAAAATGGCATTTAAGATTTGTTTTGTTTTTGTTTTTTCAAATTTTGAATTTCCAATACATACAAAGTTAAATATTTTATAATTTTTTTCACACCATTTGTGATCACCAATTAGTTTTTCATCACTTAAGTATAAACGCAGTATTGTACACATTTGGAAAGTTTTTGAAACTTGCACATAACTATTAGAGTCAGTATTGCAACACGCCATTGGTCCAAAAGCATTGCCTAAATCTTGCAAGATGCAGTTGTGATACAGGATCTGTTGCGACTGAAGAATAAAAAAGCATCATATAAAAAAATCCAAAACACTGTATCCAAAACAAATTTGTATCCAGTTATCTCCAGAACATTTCAAAGTAAAGAAATCCCCAAATGAAGTTTCCTTATGTCTCCATTTATGCCAGTCTCCCTCTCTTGTTCACAGCTTAGAGCCGGAGTGAGCCATTCATCTTCTGACTGTGTTTGGGAGTGTTCACTGGAGCTGGAGGAGGGCACACGCGGAGAGGATAGCCGCGCCGGCGAGATGAAGACTGGAACAGTTTTCTGAATCCTGGAACAGTTTTCTGAATCCTGCCTCACCTGGTACAAGTGCACAAGTAAATCCCTTTCGTGGAATTGCTGTATTTTATTCAAGGAGTAGAAATGAAAAGGAAGGATTTGTGAGGGTGTCTTTCGGAGCCTGGCTTTGTCCCTGAGAGCTCTACAGGTAGCGCTCTCGCTGCGGTTAATCCCCGTGTCGGCCACTCTAGCGCACCTCACCCAGTCTGTAAGCCTGAAACGTGTCGGAGCTGTTAATGCACCATCACAGCCAAGAGATGATCAGTCTAATCATAGGAACGGCCGTGGGTGGTCTCCTGCCATGTTTGGTCATGGTGTTTTTAAGTGATTCACAGCACTGACCACTTAACGAGTAACTCCTGTGTACTTGCTATAATTTAATTTTTTTTTTATTGGTACTGAAATCATTCATATTAAATTTAATTTGACAAGACTAATATCAGTTATAGTTTTATTGATCCTCAGCATAAGTAAGCAATTAAGCTTTTGATTTCAATTATTCCACTGAATTTCACTGAGCTTCATTTGCTAAATTAATAAGAATATTTTCACCTTAATGGGACAATAAAATAACTTTATAACAGTATGGAATCTGTTTTTTTTTTATTTTTTTTTACATTACAGGTGGTACAAAATGCAGTTATTCTGTCATCAGAGACAGTGGCAACAAGCATAGAAGCAAACTGTAGTTTAACTGCAATGCAATTACACATGTTTAAAGAAAAATTGTTCAGTCAGTTGTATGTAATAATTGCAAGATGTGTGACACAGGTAATACATTGTGAAACTAAGCATGTACTGTGATTATATGTCAAACATTATTATTCAAGTCCAGTGTTTCTGCATGCTTATATTACCTTTTATTTGTTTCCAACTTACCGGTATTTCACTTAGGAACTTAAGGATGGTTCAGTGAATGTCATCAAAATGAGTGAGGGGACTTATGAGTTTGTTTAATTATTACGATCCATAAAATTTTAAATCAACTTCAGCCTTCATAACCACAGCTTCCTGTCCTCAAGTGCTCCCAGATCTGACTAATGTCCACTGGTGCACGACTGTCATCTGTCAACCTCCTAACCCCCTCTGGTGCTCCTAGCCCACCTCCTTATGGTACAGTGACAACACATTTCCAACACTTTGTACACCCTCCCACGAGCATTCATAAATACATTACAGTGAATAAATAACTCCTTACATTTTTGGATTCATTTATTACCATACATTGTTAGTATTAGGTTTCATTCATGACATTTTTTTTTAAAAAACACTCCCATTGTATTAAATTAACGTGATTAGACGCACATAAATGATACAGACATGAAGGAGTTGTCCGACAACAGTGCAATATCAATGATGACTCCAAGAGAAATGAAACAAAACATACATGGAAGAAAAATGGCCCACGACCACATGCAGCTACGCCTCCTGTGGGAAAACACACAACAGATGGAGTTAGGCAGTTTTTGCTGAAAATTTTCGGTCATGGAACACATTCATACATTTCAAATAAAATCTTATTGACTGTAGCATGGAAGTGTCCATACTCTGTCAGCAATCTCAAAGCATTTTGGCCTTAAGACCCCCACCCCCCCCAATATGTCATACTTTTTTTTTGTTTGAATAATATTTCTTTAAAAATTGACGAGAGTATATTTAAGAAGTGTGGGGATGAATTAAAGTCATTCTGATTCAGATTACATAATGTTTAAATAATCTGGAAGCAACATGATTAAGAATGATGTTTTATTATTTAAAATATCCCCACAACAAATACAGCAGCACTTGACAACAGTAAAGTAAATGTATATAATTGCTGCCACTGAGTAATGAAGTGTCTAATAATGTGGTCAGTTTTAACTAGTATAACAAAACATAATCAGTTTTGCGAGTTTTGTTTAAAACTCTAAAAATAGACACTAACCTTTTCACTTTTTCGTAACATGTAATGTGATCTTAAATCATTTTGACAGTTTGCGTAAGCCATCCCCAGCCCAGCACCAGAGCCCAGAGAGATTGGCCATGTATGCCCTGCAAAAGGAAACAAATATGTTATTTTAATGCGGTTTGAAATTGGAGTAGCAAAAACCAAGGTCACAATTTTGATTTTAACATTATACAAGTCATATTGCCTTAAGCAGGTAAGTTAAATTCTTTAACTTAGTTAAAGCCATCTATAAGTCACTCAGAATATCAGAGGCTGAACAATGAGACGTGTTTGGAGAAAAGTGTAAAGTATTAAATAGAAAAGCATGCTAGCAATTTGTCATGTCCATTGAGAGGGATATATATATATATATATATATATATATATATATATATAGATATATATATATATATAGATATATATATATATATATATATATATATGTACACTCCCAATATATATTGGGTTCCCCGATTGAAATTATCCAAATAATGGCCACAGTAATCCAGTAACCAAATCACATAGCCAATGAAAAGAGATGAACATACATTTTATCCTGACTTACGTTTAAAGAAGATGACAGAAAAGACGATTCCCAATCCTAGACCGGTGCCTGCAACAAACAATGCAAAATGAACAAACAAAATGAAGCAGCACTATTGAACCTGGCACATTACATTCATGAGTGCGTCTGCCACAGCATACTGCCCTTTCATTCAAACTATGATGTACACAGAATACTGCCCATATTAAACCTTCATTGAACCACTTCACACAGACTACATGGCAATAACAGCATATTCTAACAGAAGAGCAAAAACATGACAAAAAAAAAATTAAATGGTGATTAAGATTCTGTGTCCTTTACGTGGGCTAGCTAGTTAGCCTCATGCAGCCAATGACAACTGGAAAAAACTATGAAATCCGTGGAAATTTTAGGTTTTTATTAAGGGACATATAGCTGGATGTATA